>JASANC010003465.1:0-19245 GCA_030248135.1 Theristus sp. LFF4_11 | reverse complement strand
TCATGATCGGAAAAAGAAACATATAGTTTTCTTTTCATTAGCCACCCATTTATTCACTCTGAACAATTAAGCATGAGCAAGTTAGGTCGCTTGGGTGGCAATAACTGTGTTCGATATTCGGAATATAAAACAGCGGAAGACATGCACATGTACATGAAGAAATAGATTAGAACATTTCTTAAGTCCAAACATATGCGTGCATGCGCACACCCGGTAGAAAATACGTCATAAGTTATGGGTTTATAGATGTCGCATTGTTTATAGATGACACCAAATCGTTAAAAGTGACAACCGTGAAAACGCACATTATTTGCTGGCAACACTGTTCCGCAGTGTTCAGATCAGTGATATAAATTGGTGGACTCGGCAGCTCCAACAACGGTCGGTGAGGCCACATTTCAAAACAAGCACGCTGATTGGATTTCTGTTCGTTTAACCAATCAGTAGAACGGCAGAAAATGCAACTAATCAACCAGCTGTACAGATACACCAGAAGCACATTTTAATGTCGACCTTGAAAATATTTCAAAGTGATTTCGACTTTTGATTTCGAGAAGTTCGTCAAACAAAAATCCAAACATTCGATAAAATAAAAAGACGTTTATTTCAAATCAGCAAAATCGGGCAAGCCAGAAAAACCAACGAAGGCGATATCATAAACAAAACTTAAAAAAGAACAAATTCGTGTGATAGTGACATATGCGCAAACAAGCAGCCAGATTTCTACAAAATGCTGATACCGTATTACCCCCAATAAACCCCCATGGGGGATTAATACGTCAGCGACTTTTAGGGGTGGGGGTTTATTGGTGGGGGATTATTGGTGGGGGGGGCTTTATTTACAAACAAATTCTAGGGGTGGGGGTTTATTGAAAAATGGCAAAAATACCTTGCATGGCAGGCAAGAAAGTCGCAGAAACTTCTACTCTACAAAGAAATTTCCTTTTATAACAGCCTTTTGTAATGAAATTACTATTAACTCATACATTTGGGGCCTTTGGTAGCACAATATCATCATTTTCACTGCAACCAGCCACTGAATTCGCTGGGTATGTGTTTCAAACAGGTTTCCAATAATCCCCAATGGGGGATTATTTGTGGGAGGGGGGATTATTTGGAAACTTGTCGTGGGTGTGGTGGTTTATTGGGGGGGGATTAATGGTGGGGGGGGGGGGTTAATGGGGGTAATACGGTACACAAGGCTGAATTTTCTCATGTACCGCGATTTTCTATATACTGATTGTTTAAAACCCATTCTCAGCTTCATAAAAACAAAGAAACAGTCCCAAAAGGCTCGGTTATTCGCAACAGCCAATGGAGTGTACAAAAACAAAAATTTTCCCATTCCTTCTTTTATCTGTTGTAACCATCACACGCGAACGGCATTCACAACAACCATGGGCTACAACAACAATAAGTTCAACAACAACACTTCAAACTGCAGTCCACTGGACGTACTCTTGAACTTGATCGATCGTCCCTCCACTCGCAGTTCTGTGTAATCACGCCATCCGAACGTCTTATCCATCGCCGATTTCAGCTGACTCAGATCGTATCTATCGCTGCCTGCAATGGAACAGCACATTGTTTTGCATTGACACACTGCTTTCTCGACACGTTTTTATCGTGCCTCAATTTTTTCACGTTAATTAGTTGACACTGCAACGCGATGACAAAACACGTTGTGCGATGAAACACAGAATGTGGCCTATTTCGATTTTGCATAAATAGGAATGAGGTAAACAGCTTGGACGCTCACCATAACACTCGCTCATAATCTCCACGATCCTCTCCTCCGTGTGGCCCGCACGTGACGGCGTGTCAAACAACTTCACCAGCTTCAGTGCGTCCACCAACGTGGCTGGATTTCGACCAGATCCATCATTCACAAAAGTGTGCAGCTGCGGACAGTGCTCGGCCAATCTGCGCAACACGAACGCAACGTCCACCGTGGTTGAACTGAAATAAAAATGCAATCAACGTCTGTCCGAAGAAAAACTGATACCAATGTCAAAGATGAAAATTGCAGTAAAAATAAATGCATCACGTGCATCTGGTCAACGTGAAGAAAGTGCCAAAAATGTGCTCTGTAAAAAACAGAATCACAAGTTTTGAAATAAAACTTACTGTTCCGGTATACAGTTGTTCACTCTGACCGTCTCCAACGCCGCCTGCCTCCCAACGTGCCACTGCTGCCAGAACTGCTCTCTTTGGACGTCGTCGTCCTCATCACAACTCAGCCAAACTTCACGCAGCCCGTTCGGTGGCAGTTCGTTCAGCGCGTGTGCCAGATCGACCATGCGCCATCGATCATTGAACTTCAATTGCAAGAGCAATACACTCAGCTGTGTGTGCTTGGCGGTCAGCAACGAACGACACAAGTTTCCGATTGTGCTGGCGCTGTGACGCATCCTGAAGTACAGCTCACACCGCTGCAGATTGTGACAGTCGCCAATCGCAGACGCCAGCTCTCCAAAGTCGCAGGTTCTATCCACATCATCACAGTCATCCACAACAAACCACAGTTCGACCGAAATGCCCGTGCGGTTTGCCAGCATCCCCAAAAGCAGGCTGGCCGTGCTCACCCACTCAGCAGCAATGTCGTCATCTGAAAACCACACAAAATGTGCGCATAATGGTCACACATGGTTTATCGGTTGGTAAAACGGTATTTTAACTTCAAAGGAAAACAGCACGAAAATTTCATTCAATTTCTTTACTCACCGCCGAAGACAACACTACTGATAAAAAAATAGACTGGTTTCTTCCACCGGCTGACACAAATGACGGGTGCCAAGCGTTGCAGCAAATGCAACTGGCTGATGGTGAGGTTCATCCTGTCATACAAGTCCACTTCGATCCTGGTGACACACAGGCGCAGCATTTCCACCCACTGTGTCACTGTGCCCAGCGTGCGCTCGTGCTCGTCTTCGATGCTTTTCTGCACAATAAAACCAAAACAAGTGGGAAAATGAAAAAAACGAACTTCCCTGCTCCGTTGACAGACTTGTGCAAACACGCAAGCCAACAAACGGATCTTGTTTTGGTTTTCTGTCGGATTTCAAGAAATCAACGCAGTTTCCAAACCAATTGTCACAACACAATACACATTTCAAACAATGAATAAAAGCACAATGCAACGCAAACCCGTTCATCGTTCTGATTCGGTCGGTCACCTGGCAGATGCACAACTACTTTGTTGTTGTCTCCTTCAGTCTTTTCCTTCACGAGGCACAACTGATGCTCATACACTTCACTTGCACCAATGCGCTGCCAATGGTTGTTCGGTGCATCGCTACATGTGATTTCAAGCCTGTCCACCCCCATTGCCTCCCAGAGTGCTGGCTCGTGTGCGAGTCCGTTGAATCGTCGGCTGGCTGCGGCGGCACTGGCCAGCTCGTGCAGCTTCAGATGACCGAAAACTTGCAGCAGAACAGAGGCTGGCAGATGCTCCAGTTTTAACGGCTTGTTTGCTTGTTTGTTTGGTCGAGCGGTTTCCATTTTGGCTAGGTTGTTCGTGTCTTCTGAAAATGTGAAAACGGCAATTCTGTGAGAAGCACTTTCAGTTCAGAAAACAACAAGTGCCATGTGATGTTCCTGAAGGCGCAGTCGCTTTGTGAATGGACATAAAATAAGAGCGCTCGATTTGACCTGTGACATCTTGCTATCAGACTTGAAAGTTTTTATCTTTTACATAAAAACGTTGATTGCTAAAACGAGCAACAAACGCGCAATGACCTCAACAAGATGTCATGTTGGACATGCTGACCTCACTGACAACCAAATCAAATTCGTTTCGTCAACAAAAAGTCCATAGACACAGACGTATAATGCGCGAAATATGAAGAATTTCGAAGCAATATGGTGAACAGAACAACGCATGGCGTGTGATTACCATTACACTTACTTGCACTTGGCAACGTCAACTGGTCAACTTTCGCAGTCACTTGAGCCAACAGTTCGGTTTGTCTGGCAAGAAGCTGCCGAATGGAATCAAGTCGCTGTTGGTGTTGCTCCTGCTGCTGGCGAATCAGATCATTTTGCAGCTTGATTTGTTCGTTTTGCGATGTCATTTGCTCGTTCAGCAATTTCATTTGTTCGTTTTGCGCTTTCATTTGCCCATTTTGCGCTTTCATTTGTTCATTTTGCAGGTTGATTTGCCCGTTTTGCATTTTCATTTGTTCGTTCAACACAACGATTTGCTGACCGAGTATCAGGTCGTTTTGCGCTTTCATCTGTTCGTTCAGCACAACGATTTGCTGAGTCAACGCCTTCATTGGTTCCTCGATCATCGAAGTCATGATCGCACAGTTCCAAAAACAACTGTCCGAGAAATAAAGTTGAGTGAAAATAACGATGAAATGCTTTTGATTACTGAAATCAGAAGTTACAAGGTATTGGTAATTTGTAACATTTCTATGAATTCACGGCTCTTCCAAACAAAACTCGCAACAAAAATCAAAACAAACAACTGGGAAAGTACGCGAGCGCGACGCGAACAACGCGATGGCGAAATAAGCACAATCATCGAGCAGCGCCACAACTTGAAAGCCACATTTTATCAGCAGAACATTTGTACACAAAATACGTGTAATCAGTTTGTCACAATGGAATGCATTTGTGCTAAAGGTTTCCAAACAATTTACAATTTCTCAAAATTGACAGCACACGTAAAATGCTCTTTCCACTCGGAAATACAATGTACATGTAGAATCCAATCGCAACAATGAGTGCACATTGATTTGCTGCTTGCTGCTCGCTTCTGACCAATCAGCATGTCAAACTCAAATGTTGCCAATTCAGAAAACAACCGAATGCACAGGAAAATCGACAAAAACATAGAATTTCATCAGAAAGTCAGCTTGAATGGATGTGCTGCAGTACACCTTGACGAATCAGGCTCTCACAGTCCGTCCGCAACAAGGAGTGCACGGTGTCCTTGCTCATCATCAGCGAGGTGCCTTCTGATGTTTCAAATTCACCGTAATCCTTCAGGACGCGCACTTGAACGAAAAGCGACTTTGGTGGTTGTTGGTCCTGGAACGAGAATAAATTGAATCTGGTTGCACGGTTACACACACAAACACACTGGCACATAATACAGCTAGCATGACAGTGCAGTATAATACAGTTAATATGACAGTGTGTCAGTGTGTTTATGTGTCACTGGGGCAACGCTACAAACCAAACGATCAATGGCGGTTGTCTCCCTGGCCAACATAAGATGCAGAGCAGAAGAGTGCTGCAGGGCAACGGGCAACCACACCAGTGCTACGGTCTGGGTATGGGGCACTTGATCCGATCTGCGGCAATGTGCAGCGTATAAAGTTCTAGTCTGAACACTGTGCACTTTGCAATGTTGCACATTCACACACGACAACACAGCAGCACACGTGTCAGCGTATGCAATGCATGAAGTCCAAGTCCAATACTTGTGTGTGCCTGTGTGTTTGTCATGACTGTGCAACATTACTGTGCTACAAGAGAGTGCATTGACTTCAGACTGTGACTTTAGCAGCAAGTGAACCACAGTACCCCACACTGCCACGCAGTTACGGGTGAAAGACCCGTGCTCAAGACTGCGCGGACCACAAGCGCCAGCACATACCGCAGCCAAATCGAGTCCCCCGTGGTCACCAATTGAACGCATGTATTTCGCCAGAATTCGATTGTAACCCTGGAACCAGTGATGCTCCGCCTCTGACAGATTTGCGCGAACTGCAGGCGGCAAAACACTGCCTGTCTGCCAACGGTGCTCCTTGATTCGGTCAACGCTGGAAAGGGTGAAAAACACAACGGCGTCGTATTATTGTCGTCGTCGTCGAAAAAGCGCGCAGTTCCGTTTTATGCTCGATTTGATGCTATTGTTGCACAAAAACACAGGCACACACACATGCGAAAGCGATATCACATTTGGGTGTGTCGTCTGATGGGGTACCGTGCACGATTGGATCACGGTGTTCAGGTGCACGGAACTGAAACAAAATCTGGACATTTGGTAAACAGCTTGTGGCTGTTGCTGGCCTCGTGCGCAGGAATGGTCAAAATACAAACAGAGTTAGCAGATGAGTAAAGGACCGAAATTTTCGAAACAACCAAACGAATTAACAAATAGAAACGAATCCCCCCACCGGTTGACATGGTACGCTAGCAAGCACCGTTTGTTCCTCTCCACCGCCGCATGGCGCACCAAAACCGTCGCATACAAATTCGTTTTGTCTTGGCCACACAACAAAATACATGAAAGGAAAAATTGTGAAACTTCAGGTCACCGTGTGGCAATGTTCCAATTTCACAGTAAAGTCCTTGTCTGAAAGTGTGCACTCTGTTGACAGTGTGGCAGAATTTCCATTTGATTGTATTAAAATAATACTTCATTTATTCAAACCACACAAACATTCAAATCAACACATTTTTCAACGTAAGAAGTTACACCGTTAAAACCAAAACCAACCCAACAACTAAAACCCCAGCGCAAAAGCAGCCTTGCAGCCCATGCGCGTCATGCATACATGTTTATATTTTGTCAACCGAGAGAAAGTGAAAAATGCGAATGGTGCGCACGTGCATTGCCACGCCCTCGTGGACATCTTGCAGTATTCCGCGACAGTGTGCTTTCGTCAGGCTGCACATCATGCAACACACCATCTCAATTCAGTATGCGTGTCAGTGTTTGTAACAGACTGACAAAAACCATGTGTGAATTGAACTGTACGGTTTTAGAACGGGGACCACAAAAAACCTCCAAACACTCTCGCAAGCCCACCGACCTGTCTAACGCCATCTTCGTTGTACGGCGGTATTCCATCAGCCTTTCTTGCCAGCTCTTTGATCAGCTCAACTCCTTTCTCAGCCAGACCCGACATCGCTTCTCAAACCCGTCTTTTTATTAAAGCACCGATTGAACTCTGTCAAAACATGCGACTGCAAGTTTTATATGTCGGTTTTCAAACAATCGAACGGAGAAAGTTGCCACAGTCTCAAGACCGCACATTTTTCATACACGTGTTGTCAGTCTTTAATGTTGGTTTCCCAATCTGGAACAAACACACCGGTCCACACACGACATCACACACTGCGCGTGCGTTTGCCAGTGTGTTTGTTTTTGACTGTGCCTTCGACTGAAATCACGTACTGGAGAAAAATGTACAATCTTCAAACGAAGACTGTCGGCTGAACGATAACATTTGAAATAGAGGACGTTCGAAGCATCGAACATCGAAATTCACGATATTTTCAGTTGCTTCAAAACGCAAACGCACTCCCAAACAATTTATATCTTTTATACGCACATCATAATTTTAGAAAAAGCTGTTTTTTCTTCAGTGGTCAATCACTTTTCTAGCAAATCGAAAAATCATCATGAGAAATAAATAAAAAAAAAGTCACTCGAATCTGAATTCAAAAAAAACCGAAGAACAATCACAGAAATGGCAACCCAACAGCAACATCCAATCAATCAGTCAAACAGAAACGTGTGCATTTGTGCAATCGTGTGCAATCAACATTTGTGGCACGTTGATTGGTTGTGTGGTGCTCACACAATTATTCAGCAAGTGCAGCCAATCAGCAACGAACCGCAACAAACAGTCAACACGTGTCTTTGCCTCCAATGTCGAGCACACACACACAAACAGAGCCCGCCGCTGTGCTACTGCGGTGCTGCCAGTGCGTTTGTGGCACGTCGCCACCAAACCACTGCTCACACCAGCCACTCACGTCGGCAACACTTTCGTCTCGGCCAGCAGCGGCCTGTCGTCGCCGCCGCCCTTGGCGTCCATTTTCTGCACGTTCTTCAGTTCAGTGCTCTTTCGCTGGCGCACTCTGCTGGCGAACGTCGACTGCAGCTCGTCGCCACTGAGCACCGTGTTGATCTCGTCAAAGTCCAACGTTTCGTGCAGCAGCAGCGCCTCCGCCAACCGATGCAGCGTCTTCTCGTGCTTTCTCAGCACCGCTTTCGCGCGTTCGTATGACTCCTGCGCCAGGTGTACGTGTGGGTGGTCTTTTAGGCGCTGTCAGCCACGAACAAGAGACGCCAGATTGGCTTTGAAAGAACCGTTTTTGAAGCATTATTTCCTTTCACGTGAGTTTGTTTTTTCAAAGTGCTCCATCCAACCTGCAGCAACCGGCGCTCTTCTTATTGCTGTTTGCCCATGGTGCTTTCGTTCGGCAGAACGCTCCAACAGAGCTTCATATACTCGCAAACTTGCCTGCAAAAAGAATGAAACACTTCTTGCGCTGACGTTATTATTAGGGTAGGTTGTTTTTGGGATTATTTATTATCATCAACTTGACGCAATTCCAAGTGATCCTTTTGGAGACTGTAAACCCAAAAGCAAAGGCAGATAATAAACATATCACCCACAAACGCATCCAAAGCTGCATAATTCAAATGGGATTTGGACAATGGGACCATTGACCAGTCGCTCTGACAAACATTGGTTGACTTTTCCAGACGGTGTTTCAACTGAGAAGTACCGTATTACCTCTAATAAACCCCCATGGGGGTTTATTTCTTCAGCGACTTCTGGGGGTGGGGGTTTATTTTTGGGCGGGGGGAGGCTTTATTTTGGGGGGGGGTTTATTTGGAAACCATTTTTAGGAGTGGGTAAAATGGCAAAAATACCTTCCATGGCAGGAAGGAAGTCGCAGAAACTTCTACTCTAAATAGAAATTTCCTTTTACAACAGCCTTTTGTATGAAATTACCATTAACTCATCCATTTGGGGCCTTTGGTAGCACAATTTCATCATTTTCACTGCAACCAGCCACTGAATTCACTGTTTATGTGTATGTTTTTCTGGGTATGTGTTTCAAACAGGTTTCCAATAATCCCCCATGGGGGATTATTTTGGGGGGGGGTTATTTGGAAACTTGTCGAGGGGGTGGGGGTTTATTTTGGGGGGGGGTTAATTTGGGGGGGGGGGTTAATAGAGGTAATACGGTATAACAAAAGAGAACAATTATTGACAGAACAGTTTTTGACATTGTTATCACCGTTATTGGCCGCACCCTGTTGAGCGGGGAAAACCAATCAGTCAACTGCATTCAAAGATGTGTCAGTTGTCACACGATTTCCTTCAACATTTTTTTGTGAAAAAATCAGCACCAACTGACAAAACGCCTAGTCAGTCCGTCCAGACTCCACGTCTCTCCACTGTTCAGCACGAGCACACTATTTGCAAGTTTGCTCAAATCAACAACGGATTTTCGGTAGACTAAAGTCACGAGACAGTTTTTCGATGTCGTTGAAAAACGAATGTTTGGAATTGAACACAGGGATCAATTTGAATCAAATGAAGATTTGTGTATTTTGAGAATGGGGTTCCTTTTCCTGGACGTTTTTGTGCGACTTTGTGAGTCCTCAGGCGCAAATTTGTATGAACTCAACTCAACACAGAATGGTCCGAGTAGTTCGACCAACACAACCGACCTACAGTCCATTCCATAACATATCCAACTAGCTGATTGGTTGATGCTTGCATTCTGTGCACGAACTGCTGTGAAGGCGGAGTTTGGTTCGGATAGAATCCATGAATCACCGTGACACCCAACCAATCAGCTATCTGATACTTGGATATGTAACAGAGTTATACTGTACCGCAACGAGTACGGTAATTGCGTTGGGTCCCGACACGATCTCACTTCTACATGTAACTTTCGTAAGTCAAAGAAGAATGTTCGAACAAAAACAACAATGAAATACCATAGACATTTTCTTCTAGTTGACCAAACAAATTACAGTGAGGTCGTGTTGGTAGGTGGGTCCAGATCCAGTAAAAACCGTACTCAAAATAAAGACCGTACACACAAAACACTAAAACAGCACAACAAATTTGCTGTTTCAATCACGCACTCACGATGCCCACTCCAGTTTTGCGCAGTTTCGTAGCGACCAGCAGTCGTTTCAAGCCATTCGGCAAACGGTCGCCAATCGCGGTCAGATGAAACACAAACGTGCGATAGACTGAGGTTGCAGAGTCGGCGGTTGGCGGTGGATTGTCCGGCTTGGCAACGCAAATCTGCAGGACGCTGGCGCATTCTTGGGTGCAACCAGATTCGTGCGTCACGGGCCATTCGATGTCGAAACCGCAGACGACACACGGTGAAGCGCCCTCTACAGGGCTTGCTCGTGGCTTTGCTTCGGCCCTGGTGAGAAAAGCACGTTCGTTGCTCGAGAGAAAACTGGATTTTTTGCACAGCATGAATACAAAGCTTATTGTTCGACTTTTACAGCTTTTCTCAACACAGCTTGGTGACACGACAGATTCTGGGACGAAAAGAAACGAACTGAGCACTACGGGTGTTAAAAGCGACAACCGTGAAACGCACATTATTTGCTGGCAACACTGTTCCGCAGTGTTCAGATCAGTGATATAAATTGGTGGACTCGGCAGCTCCAACAACGGTCGGTGAGGCCACATTTCAAAACAAGCACGCTGATTGGATTTCTGTTCGTTTAACCAATCAGTAGAACGGCAGAAAATGCAACCAGCTGTACAGAAACACCAGAAGCACATTTGAATGTCGACCTTGAAAATATTTCGAAGTGATTTCGACTTTTGATTTCGAGAAGTTCGTCAAACAAAAATCCGAACATTCGATAAAATAAAAAGACGTTTATTTCAAATCAGCAAAATCGGGCAAGCCAGAAAAATCAACGTTAGGCGATATCATAAACAAAAATTAAAAAAGAACAAATTCGTGTGATAGTGACACATGCGCAAACAAGCAGCCATATTTCTACAAAATGCTGATACACAAGGCTGAATTTTCTCATGCACCTCGATTTTCTACAGTCGAACTCGCTAAAATGTGGAATCAGCTGATTGGTCGACCGAGCGGAGGCTGCTCACACTCCGCACCGTTCTTTTTTCGTGGATTTGGATTTTATTGAAACGTGTTTTTATGAATTTCCAGCAACCTTTTTGTGCTAAAAATAAACTCGAAAGGTTAGAGAACGCTAAATTTAGAAAATTTTATTCCACAGCTCAACTCAAAATGTATTTTTTGTTTAATGACGACGACGACGTCGTCGCTTAATTTTTGCGTGTGGACTGAAAAATAAAAGCCTAAAAGGAGTGCGCTGTGCATGGTTTGCTGCGTGCACCAAGTAAATGAACACAGCAAAAACAACTTGAAACGGTGAAAATGAAAAATGAAAGCAAAGTCGTCGTCGTGTCGTCGTCGTCCGCGAAGTCGGAACGCATTTTTTTTAATTGCGGACGCATGTCGATCGGTCAGCTAGGAATGAAACCCCCTTCAGCTGGGTACACAGCGCACTCATTTCAGGCTTTTGTCTTTCAGTTCACACGTAAAAAATAAGCGACGACGTCATCGTCGTCGTCGTCAGTGAAAATGCATTTTAAGCTGTTGAATAAAAAAAATTGAATTTCGCAGTTCTCCAACCCTTTGAGTTTATTTTTAGCATGAAAAAGGTGCTGGAAATTCACACTCATTCAAAAGAAACACGATTCAATAGAATCCAGATCCACGAAAAAAGATGGGTGCGGAGTGTGAGCAGCCTCCCCTCGGCCGACCAATCAGCTGATTCCACATTTTATTGAGTTCGACTGTATATATGATTGTTTAAAACCCATTCTCAGCTTCATAAAAACAAAGAAACAGCCCCAAAAGGCTCGGTTATTCGCAACAGCCAATGGAGTGTACAAAAACAAAAATTTTCCCATTCCATCTTTTATCTGTTGTAACCATCACACGCGAACGGCATTCACAACAACCATGGGCTAAACGAATGCCACTTCAAACTGCAGTCCACTGGACGTACTCTTGAACTTGATCGATTGTCTCTCCACTTGCAGATCTTTGTATCCACGCCATCCGAACGTCTTATCCATCGCCATCAGCTGACTCAGATCGTATCTATCGCTGCCTGCAATGGAACAGCACATTTCAGCACATTAATTTGCATTGAAACACTGCTTTCTCGACACATGTTTTTATCGTGCCTCAATTTTTTCACGTTAATTAGTTGACACTGCAACGCGATGACAAAACACGTTGTGCGATGAAACACAGAATGTGGCCTATTTCCATTTTGCATAAATAGGAATCGTGGGACGCGCGGCAGCGCAGTCCCACAATATTATTTCAGAAAGCTCATTGCGAATATTTTGAAATTTCAATCGACCATAACATTCATGATAAAAGACTAAACCAAGAAATGCTATTTGCTGTGCTAAGGTGGCCCGATACCCTATCCATCCAAACCAAAAAATTAAACATCGGTTGCTTCTGTGATTTTACAGAACAAAAAAAACGAAAAAAAATTCAGGTTGTTGTTGTCGTTGTTGTTGTTGTTGTTGTTGTTGTCGACCGTTTCGGTGTCCACAAAAAATCTAAAGTTGTGTTCAAATTCGAATTCCAAATTGTACGGTATCCTATGTAATCGACCATGCTGCGTCTGATAGGCTAGGTGCCGAATTGTGAAAAAACTGTTTTTACCCGTGCCGGGTATAAAAAGTGTCCCCGTTAAGGGCTTTCCTGGTAAAAATCGTTGTTCTAATTTCATATTCCACGGTATTCATGTAATCGACCATGCTGCGTCTGATAGGCTAAATGCTCAATTGTGAAACATTGTTTTTTACCTGTGCCGGGGTTGAAAAGGGTACTGTTTTTACCCGTGCCTGGTATAAAAAGGGTCCCCGGAAGGGTTTCCTCCTAAAAAACGTTGTTCTGATTTCAAATTCCACGGTATCCATGTAATCGACTATGCTGCGTCTGATAGGCTATAGTTTAGGTGCCAAATAGCAAAAAGCTGATATTTACCCGTGCCTGGGTTGAAAAGGGTCCCCGTAAAGGGTTTCCTCCTAAAAAACGTTGTTCTGATATCAAATTCCACAGTATCCATGTAATCGACTATGCTGCGTCTGATAGGCTATAGTTCAGGTGCCAAATAGCAGAAAGCTGATATTAACCCGTGCCTGGGTTGAAAAGGGTCCCCGTAAAGGGTTTTCTCCTAAAAAACGTTGTTCTGATTTCAAATTCCACGGTATCCATGTAATCGACTATGCTGCGTCTGATAAGCTATAGTTTAGGTGCCAAATAGCAGAAAGCTGATATTAACCCGTGCCTGGGTTGAAAAGGGTCCCCGTAAAGGGTTTCCTCCTAAAAAACGTTGTTCTGATTTCAAATTCCACGGTATCCATGTAATCGACTATGCTGCGTCTGATAGGCTATAGTTTAGGTGCCAAATAGCAGAAAGCTGATATTAACCCGTGCCTGGGTTGAAAAGGGTCCCCGTAAAGGGTTTCCTCCTAAAAAACGTTGTTCTGATTTCAAATTCCACGGTATTCATGTAATCGACTATGCTGCGTCTGATAAGCGCCATTCATGGAGGTTGAAGCGCGCTGAAGCGCGCTGACGCGCTTCACTTTGCTACACATTCACGAAGCAAAAAAACAGCGCGCTTCAGCGTGCGTCAGCGCGCTTCAGTTTTGGAGCACATGCGCATTCACGGACGCGCGCGCTGAAGCGCGCTGAAGCGCGCTGACCAGCTTCATCGTGAATGAAGAAATGAAGCTGCGTCAGCCGCTGCGGCTTTTTAGGTTTTTTGCCCATTCACGAACGCGCGCGCTGAAGCGCGCTGAAGTGCGCTATCATGAATGATGAAATGAAGCTGCGTCAGCCGCTGCGGCATTTGATGTCCGGACATCAAATTTGTGTGTGCAAAATCGCTGATTGTTGCTGTCAGTGACAATCTTTCACAAATGTTGCAAGACTTTTTTGTTAAATCATTTAGTACTTTTCTGACAGATTCTGAACAGTATTGTATAGCGTAATTAGTCTCAAAATACATAAGTGTGACAGTGAAAATACGAATACTCAACAAAGCATAAAAGTAGTGCAAGAAATTTATGTGAAATTTATGTGAACTGTACCCGTGCGACGGTGTGGGGTACTGATTTGCGCAGCCCTTAAAACCGGTGTGCAGCCCGCAAGAACAAGCTTTGCTAGCTTTGCTTCATTGCAAAAAAAGTTTCCTCAACGGCAGCACATGATTAGTGAATGTTGCACAAATCAAAAGATCAAAACATTCACTGAAACGGCGAAAACAACGAATCGAAGCGGTATATAGTGTGTACTAAACAGCACGTACGGAGACAACACAGACAACAGCACAAAACGATAAAACTGAATGACATTTAATGAACAAACACCTAGAGAGGTTCCCACCTGTCAACTACTATAGTGCAGTGGTAACATGTTGTGCCTGTCAGCACAGAGGCCAAAGTTCGAAACCCGTCTGAGCCCAGTTGTTTTTATCGTTTTTATCTGTTGGTTTCTTTCACAAACGCAGCACAATAAAACTTACTGTATTCCTCAATTAATTTAATTTTGCCACAATTAAATTCATTCCCTTTTTGGTCTGCATCTATCACAATTGAAAGCGCAGAAATTATGCAAATACGTTTCATTTTTCAGACAAGCCGCTGCGGCATTTGGGGTCCGGACATCAAAAGCCGCAGCGGCTGACGCAGCTTCATTTCTTCATTCATGATGAAGCTGGTCAGCGCGCTTCAGCGCGCTTCAGCGCGCTTCAGCGCGCGCGTTCGTGAATGGACAAAAAACCTAAAAAGCCGCAGCGGCTGACGCAGCTTCACTTCAGGCCGCTTCATCATTCATGATGAAGCGCGTCAGCGCGCTTCAGCGCGCTTCAGCGCGCGCGTTCGTGAATGGGTAAAAAACCTAAAAAGCCGCAGCGGCTGACGCAGCTTCATTTCTTCATTCATGATGAAGCTGGTCAGCGCGCGTCAGCGCGCTTCAGCGCGCGCTTGCATGAATGGGCCTATAGGCTATAGTTTAGGTGACAAATAGCAGAAAGCTGATATTAACCCGTGCCTGGGTTGAAAAGGGTCCCCGTAAAGGGTTTCCTCCTAAAAAACGTTGTTCTGATTTCAAATTCCACGGTACCCATGTAATCGACTATGCTGCGTCTGATAGGCTATAGTTTAGGTGCCAAATAACAAAAAGCGAATATTAACCCGTGCCTGGGTTGACAAGGGTCCCCGTGAAGGGCTTCCTCCTAAAAAAACGTTGTTCTGATTGCAAAATAGCGAAAAACTAGTGAAAACTGATATTAACCCGTGCCTGGGTTGAAAAGGGTCTACGGAAGGGTTTGCTCCTAAAAATCCTTGCTCTGAGTACAAATGCAACAGAAACCATTGCAGTCGACTATGCTGCGTCTGATAGGCTAAAACCCTATAAACTTTTTGAGATATAAAAGAAAAAGACAAGTTCGGAAAAATGCCCGAAGGGCATGAAAAAGACCAAATATTATTTCAGAATGACACAGATAGAAAAGTGTGACACAAGGATTTTCACAAGATCAAACATTTTATGAAACGTGTGTGAACTGGAAAGTTACAAACTGAAATAATATTTACGTCAATATATTTTTGTCATTTCAAGGCACTGGCTCCGGTTGTGACCGCAGTACCGCACTCATCGTAAAAGGGTTCAGCCCGCAAACACCATATTAAGCAAATCATTTGATACAGTATTCACAAATAAAAAGAGCATGTTCACAGCAGCAAATGATTTTTTTGCAGCATCAAATGAAGTGAGATAAAATTTGTACAGAGATTGTGCCTTCCTTGAGAATGACAAAAAAGATATTGGCGTAAATATTATTTCAGTTTGTAACTTTCCAGTTCACACACGTTTCATAAAATGTTTGATCTTGTGAAAATCCTTGTGTCACACTTTTCTATCTGTGTCATTCTGAAATAATATTTGGTCTTTTTCATGCCCTTCGGGCATTTTTCCGAACTTGTGAGGTAAACAGCTTGGACGCTCACCAGCACTGCTGATCCATATATCCACGATCCTCTCCTCCGTTTTGCCCGCACGTGACGGCGTGTCAAACAACTTCACCAGCTTCAGTAAGTCCACCAACGTGGCTGGATTTCGACCAGATCCACCATTCATAAAAAAGTGCAGCTGCGGACAGTGCTCGGCCAATCTGCGCAACACGAACGCAACATCCACCGTGGTTGAACTGAAATAAAAATGCAATCAACGTCTGTCTGAAGAAAAACTGATACCAATGTCAAAGATGAAAATTGCAGTAAAAATAAATGCATCACGTGCATCTGGTCAACGTGAAGAAAGTGCCAAAAATGTGCTCTGTAATAAACAGTACCACAAGTTTTGAAATAAAACTTACTGTTCCGGAATACAGTTGTTCACTCTGACCGTCTCCAACGCCGCCTGCCTCCCAACGTGCCACTGCTGCCAGAACTGCTCTCTTTGGACGTCGTCAGTGTCCTCATCACAGCGCAGCTCCACTTCACGCAGCCCGTTCGGTGGCAGTTCGTTCAGCGCGTGTGCCAGATCGACCATGCGCCATCGATCATTGAACTTCAAATCAAACAACCACAATCTACTCAGCTGCGTGTGCTTGGCGGTCAGCAACGAACGACACAAGTTTCCGATTGTGCTTGCGTTGTGACGCTTCTTGAAGTCCAGCCTACAGTACTGCAGATTGTGACAGTCGCCAATCGCAGACGCCAGCTCTCCAAAGTCGCAGGTTCTATCCACATCATCACAGTCAACCACAGCAAACCTCAGATTGACCGTAATGCCCGTGCGATTTGCCAGCATCCCCAAAAGCAGGCTGGCCGTGCTCACGCACTCAGCAGCAATGTCGTCAATATCTGAAAACCACACAAAATGTGCGCATAATGGTCACACATGGTTTATCGGTTGGTAAAACGGTATTTTAACTTCAAAGGAAAACAGCACGAAAATTTCATTCAATTTCTTTACTCACTGCTGCAGACACCAATGATGTAAAAAGTGACTGGTTTCTTCCACCGGTTGACACAAATGACGGGTGCCAAGCGTTGCAGCAAATGCAACTGGCTGATGCTGGGGATCTCCGCCCAACCCAAGTTCACTTCGATCCTTGTGACACACAGGCGCAGCATTTCCACCCACTGTGTCACTGTGCCCAGCGTGCGCTCGTGCTCGTCTTCGATGCTTTTCTGCACAATGAAACCAAAACAAGTGGGAAAATGAAAAAAACGAACTTCCCTGCGCTCCGTTGACAGACTTGTGCAAACACGCAAGCCAACAAACGGATCTTGTTTGGTTTTCTGTCGGATTTCACAAAATCAACGCAGTTTCCAAACCAATTGTCACAACACAACACAACACAACACAACACAACACAACACAACACAACACAACACAACACAACACAACACAACACAACACAACACAACACAACACAACACAACACAACACAACACAACACAACACAACACAACACAACACAACACAACACAACACAACACAACACAACACAACACAACACAACACAACACAACACAACACAACACAACACAACACAACACAACACAACACAACACAACACAACACAACACAACACAACACAACACAACACAACACAACACAACACAACACAACACAACACAACACAACACAACACAACACAACACAACACAACACAACACAACACAACACAACACAACACAACACAACACAACACAACACAACACAACACAACACAACACAACACAACACAACACAACACAACACAACACAACACAACACAACACAACACAACACAACACAACACAACACAACACAACACAACACAACACAACACAACACAACACAATCTATCTATCTATCTATCTATCTATCTATCTATCTATCTATCTATCTATCTATCTATCTATCTATCTATCTATCTATCTATCTATAATACTAATACTAAGATCTATCTATCTATCTATCTATAATACTAAGATAGTAACTGTGTATGTATGTAAGTCAGGTCCGTTCCGCTACGTTGATTGGCTATTAAAATTTACAAGTTTGAGCCAATCTTGCTATTTAAGTCATCATCAGCTGAATACTCATACTCCATTTTCCAATGACAATGCAAAGTTTAAGTCGTCATTCCACATGACTTTAGTCATCATCATCAACAATACTAAGATAGTAACTGTGTATGTAAGTCAGGTCAGGTCAGGTCCGTTCCGCTACGTTGATTGGCTATTAAAATTTACAAGTTTGAGCCAATCTTGCTATTTAAGTCATCATCAGCTGAATACTCATACTCCATTTTCCAATGACAATGCAAAGTTTAAGTCGTCATTCCACATGACTTTAGTCATCATGATGCCTTTTGCTCAAGAGCGACAACCAACAAGCGAGACAATCGTAAGAATTGCAAGGACTCCATTGTAGACGATGGAGTTTTTTTTCACAAAAAACGAGTTTGTAAAACAATCGCTTGCAAGTTAATCGCTCTTTTCACAAGGTAGACTTTTTATAAACCGTGTTTACAACGAGTATTTAGAAAATCGTTGCTTTTTCCTTCATTTGTTTTTTTATCATAGAAAATGTGTCACTTAGGATAGAAAAGCTACATAACAAAACAAAAGCGACCGTTTTACACAATGGGTACTCATAAACGTGTTGCTTTTTGTTGCACTCGATCAAAAAGAACTGGCTTGGGTTAGGGTAAGCGGGGAAAAGAAGATAAACATTCAAAACAAAAGCGGGAGCTTTGCTACGGGTATTCAGTAAAATGTTGCTGTTTTGTCATTTCCATTCTATCAAAAATCGTTGGATAAGGTTAGGGTTAAAGGTAAGAGTAGTAAACATACTACACAAAAGTGGCCGTTTTGCAGCGAATATTCAGAAAAGTTTTGCGTTTTGCGTCATTTAAACTTTAAAAGGTTTGGCTTAGGTTAGAGTAAGCGGGAAAAAGAAGCAACTTATTAAGACGAAAGTTGGCGTTTTGCAACAATTGTTCAGAAGTGTTGCCTTTTGACATTTACACTCTAAAAGGCCTGGCTTAGGTTAGGGTAAGCGGGTAAAAAACCATTACCAAGTCAAAAGCGGGCGCCAATGGGTATTTAAAAAGTGTTGCCTATTCAGAAATGACAGCTGACTGAAGCAGATTGCTTTTTTTAAACCTGTATCTTAAACTGAAACAAAAACTTAAACCGGTATCAGTTAATTGTTGCTAATCAAACGGCATTGTTTTTTTTTAATTTTTTGAACAGGAATGGCGATTGAACAACATGTGACGACATTGAAAAGCTAACCAAACAAGATTTATTTTTGAAACTTTGAGCGGGAATGGCTGTTAATTGTTGCTGATCAAAGGAGATTGTTTTTTTTTTGATACTTTAAACGGGAAGGACAGTGGAATGCAACTTATTAGCAAAGAATGAAAGGATA